>CM026078.1:8181618-8201037 GCA_014839685.1 Anableps anableps | reverse complement strand
ACTTTGACATTTCACAGAGAATCCTTAAAATTTAGCTACAACTGGTGAATGTCATTTTATTTTCTGTATTTATTTCAGCCAGAAGTTCTGCTACCTTGTGCTTTACTTACTGTTTCAACCTAGGTCCTAAAAGCCCACCTACTTTTCTTTAAAAGCAACGACCTCCTTTATCATGTTTCACCAAATAAGATATTTGACTGTTTTTGTTGTTGTTTTTGTTGTTTTTTAAATAAACCTGTATTTCAACATATACAGAATTTCTAAATATCTTGGCTTTAGGCTCATAGGATCTATGGCTTGCTGAAGTACTTCAAGCAGAGGCACAGTGTGGCTCTATAAATGTTTCATACAGAATTTTAATTGGATTCAAAGGTTTTATATAAATCAGCACGTTGCCACGATGACTTTACTTCCTATGCCTATGATCACCCCACAACTCAGGGTCCATATACTGGCACAATTTTCTGGGAATGTGTATTTACACAAGAAGATTATACCATGCTTGCATGATGCCATTATTATTATTGCAATTACTACGTCTTTTCTTTGTCACAATGTATGGAATTTTCCTATATACACTGGAGACTTCTGAGTCTCCACCATCAGTTTCAGCCTAGCTGAAAAACAAATAGCTTCCAGAATTTCATGAATAAATGGCCTGGTGAGCAGAATTGGCTTTCTTGACTTGATGATCTGATTAATTTAGATGTTTTGCTGGTAAATGAACTCACCATACCTAAGCGATAAAACATTATACTAACAACACTCTTTAGTGTGAAGGCTGTTATTGAGAGAGGAAGATTCAAATTTAGGCATTTTCAGTATCATAAGAAGCATAAGAAACTTCTAGAAAGGAAACTTTACTTTCCACTTAGACACATTAGCAGTTCAGTCAGGGTGCTTATTTTAAACAGAGTAAGACTTTAGCAAGAGAAAACACAAATGAAAAGTAAGACCCTGTTTTATAGCATCTCCGTCCTAACACACACAGTGTGAGATCCTCTCTGTTCCTAATATACAAGCTATAATAATGAAGTTTTTAGCAGCATTGGAGGGTGCAAGTGAAAAGGGTTTTCTGTACAGCACCTTGCTCAACCCTTTTTTATTTCTCATCCAGTAGGCCTTTCCCACATGAGAAAAGGTTCTTCTTATTTTGCATCCAGAAGGTACATAAAGAACTGCTGTGTGTTGTATAGTATTCATTGTTGCAGTCCAGTCCCAATGATTCTAATGAGAGCAACCACCCTGCCAGCAGCACTGCAACAACTTCTTCCAGTAATCATGTGCATGATGGGGTCATTGCCTATGAATAAAGCTAGTATGGCCAGTTCTGCCTAATATTCTTGACCACCAAGCCCTAAGTCATCAATATAGTTCCATTTCTGACACCATAGTCCCTTAAACTCCACCTAAGGCTGAACAACAGAATTTATGCGCCCACTGAAAACCCCTCATGACCAAACATGATGACATGTGACAGCAGCCCAGTGCATTCATAACAGCCCCCTGAAGACCAAAGATCCTGCAAAGACCATCCACGTTTTGAGCATTTTTTTTTTTATGTTAAAGCAGGTTCTTTATCCAGTGTGAATAAGGTGTTAGATGTATACTTTGGTTTGACTAAGTCATGGTTTCAAAACCACACGCATGTGTGGTCTTACTATTCCTGCAGTTTGAACTGTCACTACTGACAGGTACAAAGAGTAATGATAGCTGAGGTCTTGTGTAGAGTGGTATTCTACGCTGCTGCTTGGTTGGTGCAAATCGTCAGCCTATCATAGTTGTAATGATGGCTAAAGTAGGTGAATTGCTGAAAAAGAAATGGTGAGCTGTTTTTATTTTTCTTGATAGCTATGCCGTCTCTTCTTACACTGCAGCAAAATGAAATGCACACAAAAAAGATTATAGATTGACTGGTATACTTTGCAAAATGTAAGACATCCCAGGTGAAAAAGAAGTACTATAAAAGGCTCTGTAAGTGTACTAAAAATTCATATAGTATACTTTTAGTACATTTATACTTCCAACATGCTTACTATAAGTGTATTGAAAAAAATAGTTTCTTACACTTTAGTATACTTTAAATATGTTTGTGTTAAACATATGCTCAAATCAAAGCATTCTTTTGGCAACCTTCCCCTAATGTTTTTTTCCACCGGAACTGTTGCACAAAAATAAATTCCTGCATTTTATTCACACAGCCTCTGTCACTGAGTCACCTCCTCTGTAATGTCTCCAAGAGCTCTCTTTTGGTTAAATTTGATATCATACAAAACTGATTTATGTATTGTAGGTTCAGGGAAAATGTTTACATGATTAAATTGACATTATTAAATTATTAAAGTTTATTTGTAGTTCTAAATGTTTAGCGTATTTTTTAATCACTTTTGCCTTGCCAACGTAGGTATTTCCTTCTTCTACTGCCCAGATCACACATGACTAAATATGCAACTGTTGTGCTCAACACACTTCTAAAATATTTGCCATATATATATATATATATATATATATATATATATATATATATATATATATATATATATATATATATATATATATATATATATATATTTGTGGGTAATGTTACCATCTGCTGATGTTAGTTAAGACATGGGTTCATAATGTAGTTGCTAAGTATTGTATGACATGACATACATGTTGTAATATTATGCTTACAGAAATTTACTAGATAATGTTAACTTCTGTCTGCCTCAATGACTTCAAAGTAAGACAATAAAACAATGTTCCATTTAATTAACTTTTGAAGAAAACCATAGATACACTAGAGTTATACCCATCTTTAAAAAAAAAAAAAAAAAAAAAAAAAAAAAAGGTATAATGTTTGTATTTATGGTTGGCAAGCCACTAATGTTAGTGTTTGTTTGTTGTCTTGATAGCTTGTGTTTGTTGATTGGTCCCTCAGCCCAGTTTGACTATCTTTCTTATTTCTAATGTGTTTAATTCCAGATGTTTACTTGATTGTCAAAATATATGAATTTAAAAGAGGAATGAACATATGGGAGACTGGACCCAGTTTCTCAGAAGAGAAACTGAAACTGTTTAACCCATGGAAGTATGCTCTGTTTATCTTTGCTTGTTTTCTTTACAAAGAAAACACTCCCTATTTTTAGTGATTGCTGATACTCCTAAATCTGTAAGCTTAATTTTAATAAACCCAAGGCAATTTTAAATAAAGTTTTAAATAAAGTTTGTACGAAGGGGAACATCATGGCAAAAGCCGTAGTGCTCCACTTGTAAAAGCAAATCTGTTGGGCCTTCAGATGATAATTCTGAGTGCCACACAGCTGGACAGGACAAGTTAAAAAAAAAAAAAAAAAAAAAAAAGCTCAATTTACTTGTTTTCTTTGAAAATTTTTATGCCAAATATTAACTATTTTTGTTTTTAGATCACAAGTGCCTCCCAAAGGTCAACTTCTACGAGGAAGTCTAAAAAATGATCTTGAAATGCCCCAAAATACCCCCATGTCTGATGAATCAGACATGACTGACATCAACACAGCATGGACAAGGAAGTAAAAGACCAGTAAGTATTGTTTTAGTTTTATTTCAGTTAATCCCAAAATAGCTTACATTTTCAATAATGTATATTTAGCACTGACAACAATGATAATTCATGTTTATTTCAATCTGACCTGTGTACCATTGCTATCACTATGATGGCTCAATGACTCATGTTGAAATAAAATTCTAAACCTCAATTTTAAAGGTTTTTAGGTTTAAGCAGATGAATGACAATTAGGTCAGCAGGTAATTTTTACAAGAAAGAAATGAAAACATTTAGGTCTGCAGGGAGCTGAGGCTAAGCGCCCTAATATACACTGTGCGCTACTTTATACAATTTGCTTCCTCTAAAGGAGGCAGACTATAATGTTAGCATTAATTTTAGCGCCACAATAGCCATCTTACTTGGTTCTTTTATTGACTCCATTAACATACTAATATTTGTGATACTGTGACTGAACTTGATTCGCTGTAAACTGTAAGTCTAACTTTGTATTTAATGTAACATGTTTACAGGTTGTCCAGAATAGTGAACAAGAAGATGTCAACAGTCTTTTTCCAAGTCCATCTCCCCCAAACTTCATGTTGATCTTGACCAGGATATTGTCAATGAAAACATGCAAACTATAAGCAGAAAGACCCCAGGCCAGGATTTGAACACAGGACCTTCTTGCTCCAAGGCAACAGTTCAACCAACTGTGACACTACACTGTGCTCATTTAAACTATATGCTTAATGTTAGTTTTGTAAGAAATGCACTTTAATAGCTTCACTTCTATGTGAAAATTGTTTTGTTGTTTTTTTTATATAGAAACTTTACAATTGGCCTTGTGATGTCTGGTGTACTTTTTGGTAATACAGGCCATCCCAAATAATTTAACAGATTTTGTTTCAATGCCTAACTTGAGATTTCATACATGTTGCTGTACCTATTTATGTACAGAATATTAAAGTTTTCAATTTCTCTGTGTCTGAAACTTCTTTTTGTATATTTTATGCTAAAAGAGCATTTTTAATGTGCCCATAATGAGGGTCAGGAGTGGCTCTTGCAGTATCATACAATCACATTTACTCTTATATGCTGCTGCAAATACTTCTAAAATACATCTCTGTAAATCTGTAAACCTTAAAATATACTTGAACTGTTCTTGTAGTTTTGCACAAACTAAAAGTGAAATTTAAGCAAGTATATTTAAATTAAAATAAATACACTTAAAGTTGTTCCATTTTAACACAATTAAGTACACTATAATATATTGCAATCATCTTAAACTTTTTTTGTTTTATTAAACTCGCAGTAAGCATGCTTAAATTTGTTCCTAAATGAGACATTTAATATACACTTAGGAAAGTACAATTAAAATATGTTAAGTACATCAACAAAAAGTACTACTTAAAGCTGCAGTATATAACTTTTATGAAGAATGTTTTGTTTGTTTTTTTTTTTTACATATTTTATAAAATTATTATGTTGTGACAGTATGATATAAAACAGATAATCTGCCTTCTCCCAGTACTAACTGCAGAAATACACCACTCAGTCAGAAACAACCAATCAGAGCCAGCAGGAGGGTCATTGTGCTGTCAATCACCCTCATGTACGCACAGCTCACACACACACCATTGCTCTCTGCTACGCTACAACTGGTTTACCACAACATAGCCTGCCACTAATGCTAAGGCTGGTTAGCATGGCCACCAATGACGGCGGATAAACAGTTTTTCTGGAATGGTAAGTTGTTTCTTCACCATTAGTACATTTAGCAGTGAGTACATGAGGTTGAGTGACAGCACTAAGACCTTCCTCCTGGCTCCGATTGGTTGTTTTAGGTTGGGTGCGGAGAATTTTTCACAGATGGCAATAGTAGCTCAGGGAGGAGGTGGAGGAGCTTGATTTTTTCACATATTATCTGTCTCATACTGTACTGTCACAATAAATAAGCAAAAAAACATATTTTTGTAAAAGTTACATACTGCAGCTTTATGAAACTTTTTTTTTTTTTTTTTGCCACCTGTTATGGTTATGTTGTAAGGAGTGACTACTCGGAATACATTTTTATGATAATTATTGTTTTTTTCACTTCTCCTCAGAAGTTTTGAATTTTTGCCAATCTTCCCAACCCTAAAACTAAGCCCTTATTTTTATTTTTTAATATTTATTCAGCAACGGTCTGGTAATGTTAATGTATATATACAGGTAAACTGAGAAAATGAAAGCAAAGCATGATCATAAATCCTTTAATCTATAGAACTTACACTGGTTTTCAAAAAAAGATCATTGTAAAAAGTTGCTTCTAAGTGTTTTACTTGAAAACTTTTAGCCTGTTCTGTAAAAGCATTCAAATTCATGGAAATACCACACAACACATTATTTAAGGTAGCACAGTCTTGAAGTACATATTTAAAGTAACCTATGTCTAGTCCTAAAAGTAGACAGTGTCCGCCTCACAGACTAAAAATAGGAGCTGGTTCCACAATAGAGGAGCCTAATAATTCAAAGAGTTGCCTCCCATTCAACTTTCAGACAGTGTAGGGCACGTATGTCAAACTTAAGGCCCGGGGGCCAAATCCAGCCCGCCATAGCTCTTTATGTGGCCCTCTAGACTCCAGGCTCAAATTTACATCAATCAGTCCCTCCAGTTTTTTGCAATTCCACGATAGCGGAAATTGAAGCAAAATAAACAGATCCCTGCATTTCGCACGAAAGCATAATGGTGAGTTTATTGCAAATTCTCCACTAAAATGGTCAAAAACGTTGGGTTTAAGTGATGCTTACTCCTTCCTGCATGTGCAGTGTTTCTTCCTTCTACTACTCTACTGCCTCAACCTGACCTGATGTCCAGTTATAGTCTGTGATCAATGTGGCGAGTAACAGAAAGTCACATTTTCAGTCATATATAAGTGCAAATATTGCAAAATTCCTTGAAAATATTTCTAAATTTGCTCCACATAATCTGTGATTTTTATTGCAAAAAAAAAAAAAAAAAAAAAAAAAAAAAAAAAAAAAAAAAATCACAACAATCACGAAGTCCTGGAGGGACTAATAAGTGTGAAAAGATGTTCAGTATGATTTAATTTTAGGATTTCATCCAGAGACAGCTATTTATTAATATCTTAACAGTTTGTTGATGGGTTTCATCAATACATTTCAGCACAACCGGCCCTTTAAGGACATCCATGATCTTTAAATGGCCCTGAATGAAAATGAGTTTGACGCCCCTGCTCTAAGGCCTAACAGGAAACCTTCAGTCTGGGAGAATTTCCAAATGATGGGAACATTATTAAAGAATTAGATTTCTAATGTATGCTTATTAAAAGCTTTATATTTAAGATGGAGATGGATGAAAAGAAGCAAAAACTGAAAAATATGATCTTTCTTTAAATCCTCATCAGAACTCAAGACACAAAAGGCCATTAAAGATTTTTTTAACTTCCTGTTTGTAAAGAATCACAATAATCCAGCCTTAAAGTGATAAATGAATGGGCTAGCTTCTCTGCTTCACTCTGGGAGAGGATATTTATAATTTTAGCAATACTGTGCAGGTGAAACACAGAAGTCCTGGAAACCTGTTTAATATGGGATTTAAATGACATGTACTGGTTAATGATGACACCAACGTTCGGTATATTATTAGTGTATTGCATTGAAACGTGCTTATATGACTTAAATAAATAATATCTACCCTGATCTAACTAAAATAACTCTTAAGAGTTATTTTAGTTAGATCAGAGGTAAGACTGAATCATATTTCATAAGAGTCAACTGTCCAAAATTAGGATGAGAAAGAAAATAGGAAGATAGTAGCTATTGTAATTAAAAGCTATTGTATTGTAATTTAAATATTATTTTTAGCTGTAGAACTTGTAGTACTGGTAGAACTAGCAGAAATATTTGTATTCCTTTAGGACACACTGGATACTTTGTTCTGTAAATACTGCAGTGCTGGGCTTGCTGAAGGTTTTAATACCACTCAAATTTCAGACTGTCCCGTGCTTAGTCAGCAGTGTAAGAGGAGGGAGACAACGGGAAAAAAAGGGACTTTATAAGGCAAGGTCCTGAAGTGCTTTAATTAGACCACTGTTTGTCTATTTTGAACTATTAGGACTGTTTATGGAACTTTCAGACAAAATCAGTTAAGAATCAGTTATAAGCACAATTCATGTTTTTACATCTTTTATTTTTACCTATTTTCTCTTAAATTAAGAACAATTGTAATTAGCAAAACCTATTAATTGTGCCAGCTATATGTTATGTAGTACAATACTCTGAATAACATGTTGAATCAAAACAAGTCTGAGTCTAAGTTTTAAATTTAGCTGTCATCATTTCTGCAGGTGCTTCATATGGCTCTTTAAAGAGAGTTAAGTACCTGAAGGCCAGTGGTGCATCAGTCAACATCATCAAGCCTGAGCCTGATTGATGTAGATGCACATCCCTACTTAAAGCTCTACCTTTTCAGCACAAATAGTTAGATCGTAAAGTACACTACTAATCTTTGAGGCTTCAAAAAAAGTATTAACGTCCTTTAAATCTTTTCACATTGATCATTTTAAAACACAAACTTTGATTAAATTTATTCAGATTTTCAGTGAAAAGTCATTCAAAAGCAGTTCCTAACTGAAGTTTTCTTTCTCACTACAGATGTTTTAGGCTAAGATGAAATTACAAATATGTGGAATCTATATTCTAATTAGATGACTTCTGAAGGATTTTATTTAGGGGTGTAAGAGTTAAGGGGGCGGAATATTAATGCAAGGCAGTCTTTTTAGATTTTTCCTCTTTTAATTTAAAAACCATGAATAATTTTACTTCCACTTCACAAATATGTTGTTTTTGTGTTGGTCTGTTCCATAAAATCCTAATAAAATACATTGAAGTTTGTCATTATAGGGAAACAATACATGGAAAACATAATAGTTTAGCTCTGCAAATATTACACTCTGAGTGGAAGCAAAAAACAATTAAAACAGTGAGTCAACAAAAATTATGATAATGCTGCTCTGAGTCTGACGAATGTGTATATCCAAAGGTTCACACTTTTCCCACACACTTCTCTATGTTTTTTGTATTCCCCACATTATGTCGACCAGGTGCAGTGGCTGAAATGAGCTGGAAGAAATAGCAATTTAGTTTATAGTAGCACAAAGCAATGTAATTTGTTGAGTAATATTTAAAGAATAACTTATCACACTGATTGGTTTACACAAATAGCATTCCCAGAGGCAGCATCTTAACAAACTGAAATGACATTTGCAGGTTCATTAGCATATTATTTTATGTGCTCCAGCAGCCATAAATGACATGAGCAGCACACTTTTCACCCAGGCAGGTTTGAGCACTTAATCAGCATGTGGTGCTGGACATGTTATCACAAGTTACATAGCCATACACAGTCTCTAACACTCTCAATCAGGGAGCCTCCACAGTATTAAAATGCCTTGGACTTTTCCACATTTTGTCCTATTAGAAAACAACCATGTATGTTATTGGGATTTTATGTGAAAAAAAAAAAATCTAAGTATTTTTTTTTAAGAACAGAAATCTAAAAAGTGTGGCATGCATTTGTTTTTACCTCCCTTCAGTCAATACTTGTAAAACTTACAAAGGGTGTCTCTACCAGCGGTGCATATTTAGAAGATGTATTTTTTGCCCACTCTTCTTTGCAAAATAGCTCAAGCTCAGTTAGATTGGATGGAGACCATTGGGGGTTTTGCAATGAATTCTTGATTGGTTTCAGGTGTGGACACATTAATGTGCTATCATCTAAACCATGCCGTTGTAACTCTGGCTGTATGTTAAGGGTTCTGTTCCTGTTGGATGGTGAACCCTCCAGGCTGAAGTCTTTTGCACCCTCTAACCAGTTTTCTTGTGAAACTTCCCTGCATTTATATAAATCCACTGTTTCAGCTTTGAACAAAAGCCTCCCCACAGCATGATGCTGCTACTGCTATGTTTCACTGCAAGGGTATTGAGCTCAAGCTAATATGGATCTGCTGTGAAAGAAAATTCACATTTTGTCTCATCTGACCAGCACAACTTCTTTCACTTGTGTCTTCTTCATGGCTTGTGGCAAACAGCAAAGTTGACTTTTTTTATGAAATGCCCCACTAAGAATTGTCTTATCAACAGATTCCACCTGAATGGTGGATCTCTGCAGCTCATCCACTTATACCATGGGCCTCTTGACTGCTTCTCTGACTAATGCTCTCCCCACCTGGCTTGTCAGATTTAGTGGACAGCCATGTCTTAGTAGGTTTCCAGTTGTGTAATGCTCTTTTCATGAGGTATTTAAAGCTTTTTATAGCCCAACCGCCCTTTAAACTTCTCGACATTGTCATCTTTGACCTATCTGCTTGTTTGAAAAACCTGTATCATGCTCTTCATGATGCTGTTTGCTCACTAATCTATTTATCAATTTGATGACAGTTGCCTATAACATAAAATTCCAATAAAACAGGGATGGGTTTCAGATAAGGGATAAAAAGTCTGGCCATGAATAAATACAAAAGATTTTAGATTTAAGGTAAAACAAGTATTACTGATCATTAAATTAAACTAAAAACTGAAATTTATTTAGTTGCTTTTACATTTTTCCCCAAAAGCAAAAATTTGAGACATGAATCAACAATAAGCATGCAATATAATTCCCTTCATCCAACAGTGTAAAACCCCAGCTGATTATTAAATGAGTATTCATTTCAGGGCTTTGGCTGTAGGGGATGGATTTCCAGAAATGTCCTCTTTCCTCTAACAACCTTTCAACATGCATTTGTCTCAGACGCAGGCCGTAATCATATCACATTCACGGCGTTATATTTCCTTCCTGCAAGAGGCCGAGCCATACAAACGTGAGATATTCCAGCCTCTCTGCAATCAGGAATTCACATGTACCTCGCCACGGGAGGCATTATGAGACAGGCACAAGACAGGACGGCCGTGTGCGCTGCAAGCTTGCACGCGCCAGCCACATTGAGGCTGTTATGTGACGCGGAGTGGGAGACAAATTGCAGCGTTGCAGGCCGAAATGGTTCATAGCCTCAGCTGAGTCTGATAAATTCTGCCCGCTGAGCTCCACTAATCATTGCAGCCTGTCACAGACACGCCCACCTTCCCCCAGAGAGCCGACAATCACACTCCTGATCTCAGGGCAGCCACTGGTAGACCCCGTATAATGCACGCTTAAGGACACACCCATATGGACCCCTCCACAAATCCACAATGAGGCATGGAATGGATCACAGATGAATCCAGTTTCCTCTTCTTTGCCTGGTAACAGAAAAGGAAAATGTATTTTTTCTCCTTACTGCGTGTTTTTTATGACTACCCCGTAGCCATAAATCACTCACCACATCATTAATATTTAATATCTGACTCTTAATTGTTCCTCCTTTTCTTCTCCAGCATAGACACAAATGCAAAAAGCACATTCATTTGTAAGCTGGATCAGTGTAATTGATGCAACGACTGGAAATAAACAGGCAATTTGAGTGCTGGACACCTCACTGCCTCTCATTGCTCTTTCTCCCCCTACTCACTCCCTCTCTAACCCCTTTGTTTCCTCTTTGTCCTTTCACACACACATACACACACGTTTCCACGTACATCATGGACCACCTCACAATCAAACAAGGTGGAATATGTGACAAGGTCAGCATTGCTGATAAAAAAAAAAAAAAAAAAAAGTGAGACAGAAAGGAAATTAAGCAGGATAAGAATAACGAGGTACAGAGGGCATGAAGAAAACAAAGACTAATCTCGTGAATGACTCACAACTGGATGGTCTGTTTAATGATAAATTTGCAGCTCTGACAGAAAGAAACAGATCCCATTATCACTAACGGAACTACTTTTTCATCCATTTCAGTTTAGCAACATCGACCACTGCACCTGTTCATTTTCATCCGTAGTAACTGCAGCTTCCATGAGCTTTAATTCACTAAGCCCTTTCCTCTCTTAAAATGATGAGACTTATAAGGCATCACAGTATGTTTTAGTGGGTACCTTTTGTCATGCAATGAGTGAACCTTTTCATTGATCAAACAAGTTGGACGACCTGATCCATGCGTAACTCTAACTACAGGGACATGCTCGTCCAAAAGGCTGTTTTGTATTCAGCCTCCTTTAATGTTATAACCTTAAGTCAAATCCAGTGCAACCAATTTCTTTTTTTAAGTTAACCAATTGGTACTAGTAGTGCATATCTGTGTAAAATCATATCTCAGTAAAGTCATGATTAAGGGTAAGCTATAAGAACTCCAGTTTATAGTTTGCTACAAGCCATGTAGCGAAAAAGAAACACTCCAAACACTCCATACCAACCTTAAACACAACATCCCCACTGTGAAACATGGTGGTGCCAGTATCTTGCTGTGGGAAAGCTTTTCTTCAACAGGAACAAGGAGGCTGGTCAGAGTTGGCAAGAAGTAGGAAGGAGCTAAAAACATGAAAGGAGACATAAGACTTGTATGGATGTTCAGCATCCAGTAGAAAACGAATCCAGAGCTACAGCTGAATGGTTTAGATCACAGCCTGTTCATGTGTTAGAATGGCCTAGCCAAAGTCCAAACCTAAATCCAACTGTAAATCTTTGGCAAGATTGAAAAAACGATTGTCACAGACGCTATTAATTCTTTCTGCCTGAGATTGAGGTATTATGCAAAGAATGGGCGTACCTTTCAGTCTCTAGACCTGCAAAGTGGGTAGAGACATGCCCCAAAAGATTTCCAGCTGTGATTATAATAAAAGGTGGCTATACAGATGATTGACTCAGGTTGAATATCAGTCCATGTCAAATGCATTTTCCTTCCACATTTATAGCACTACTTTGAGGTGGTATAGTACCTACCACAATAAAGTATTGAGATTTGTAGTTTTAACATGTCAGAATGTTCAAATTTTAAGCGGTGTGTTTACTTTTCTACACAATGTAACTGTGTTTTCAGATGAGAAGCAATTTCTACTTCATGTTTTTGTGCAACCCTGTCTCTGATAAACCTGCCTCTGATAAACGCCTAAACAAACTGTCTAAAGCTGGAGATGCAATAAAATGCATGGTGAGGCAGCCATGGGAGTAGCGCAGTAATCAAACCATGTCCAAAGATTGGCTCGAGGGAAATTTTTCAATCACTAACAAGATATTTTCCTCTCAGTTTTCAGCAGCAGTCAGAAAAAATTACTGCAACTGTCTTCAACAGCCATCTCATTGCCCACTTCTTCAATTACTTCAACACTCACAAAATTACAGTCTGCATATTTTATATTCCAAAAAAACAGGATAACGTCAACTCTATTTAAAAAGTCCTATGCTGCGCCTGTAAACATTTTTGATGTGAACATTTTTCAATTCATGTACAAAAGTGATAGGTCTGAAAAGGCAGCACTGCTTGTCATGTTGCCACCCAACTTACATACTCCCACCCAGTCACTTCTCATTACAAAACTGATTTGATACTAGCTGATGTTGCTTCATATGTGTTATGATCCTTTGTCGTCATGGTTCAACACCCACTTCAGTCATACTTATCAACAAGCTATATGTTAAAATCTACACTTGCTGATGCTGTGATTCCTCTTGGTCCTGTTAGCATCAGTTTGAAACAGTCATGCTGTCTCAATATTGAAAAGATGTTTCCAGTTGTATATGCGAAACAGTTAATAATAAATGAGGTCTAATTATTTAAGTGGTCTGCATTTTGACATATCCCATAGGTTGCTACAATGTTTGTATAAGGTAACGAGAAGCATAGAACGGCATAAAAGGATACAACAAGAACTGGCATTCTGTCTGACAGTAGGTTCTCAGTGAGCTTTGGAAGACCTATTTCTTCTTCAGCTGGTGTTACTGGTAGAATCCTACAGAGCTCTATTCTGGGACCAAATCATTTTCTATTTTTACTGTATGTTATTCTTAGGTTTAATTTTCAGACAAATATACGATTTCTTTTCATTGATATGCTGACAACCTTTCAGCTGAAGGATACATTTTCTGCTTCATTAAAACCATTGTTTCTGTGTCTCACTGTGTAATGTTTGTATATGACAAATTGTATTCAGTTCAATAATGCTTTATTTATCCCAAAGGGAAATTAAATAAAAGGTGGTTTTATTATACAAAAGGTATAATAACAGGAAATTAACTGCCATCTGATGTCAAATGAGAACAAATAGCTAAAAGATCCTTAACGTGAAGGGCGGGTTTGGACCAGCATCTCGTTTGTGCTATTTGCTTAGAGAATTAGAGGTGAAGATAGCAAACTGCAGATCCAGAGCTTAGAGCTAAAAGCATGTAGAGCATTTTTTGTGAACCAGCCAGAGAATTCTCAATTCAGTTAAGTATGAGTAATTGTTTGGGCAATCTGGAAATAAAGTTTGTTCTATAAGGACACAGTGATAAGGAAATAATACCTGTTAACTCCAGCTACAGAGTTGGTTACTAACAGAAAAATCACATGCACCACAAATATCTCCCATTTACCTAAATTGTAACATACGACAGGCTTCACTGTCAGCACTTGGTCAGCTGTAGCCTGAATCACACATTTACTCTGATAGTTCAGTGAGGTCTGTATCATGGAGCCTGCTAGCCTCCGTGAATATCATTATATTTTGAGGAAAAGGACTGTGAATAATGTGAATAGTGTTCATCGCACCCTTTTACCACAGCTCTGTTACAACTCTGTTAATAGAGATTACACGATCATCTCCAACTTAACAAATTATAGATACCATTAGGCATCATCACCAGTGGCATCACCCTAAGAAGAAATACCATGGTTTTACTGTATTTACCCCAAACATTAAAACAAAAACATATAACACTATCTAATATGGTTTAAACGACTGTAGAAAGATCGGATCATTCCTGCCCTTCCTTTGGCATCTCACTGAAATGCCTTTTAAACCATAAGGTATTATGTGTAATAAAAATTTAATGATGGAAGATGTCAGTACTTGCCAAGCTTTAAAACTTTGGAATACCTTGATACATGTAATCATCCCAAGCCTGGATGCCATCTCTGACATGGTTTGGCATTTACTCAAAGCTAAACACTGCCTGCAGCTAAAAATGAATCTGTCATGAGTAATAAGCAGGCTCCATAATCTTTTTTTGAACAGGTATAATAACCAGCTCAAACACAAATCTATTTAATGCACATTCCCTTGTATATACTGGTTTGTTTAACCAGATTTGTCATGAGCTATTCTATTCTTTATATCAGGACTGAGCCTCTCAGTTAAAGGTATTAAATGTGTTAAGTTATGACATTTTTAAGCATAAATTTAAAAGTACGTTGACCCCTTACAGCATATCAGAGGCGTCAGACCACTCACTGTAGAGTTCAAGCATTAAGAAGTGCAGTTTCTATTTGTGTATGTCATACTTACATTCGCCCACTTGTTGATAAAATGTTGAAGAATGACTCATCAGGCTACATCCATTTATTTTACATCTGTGTACACATGCACCTATGGTTTCTGCCCTAATGAACTCCAGAATTTATATCCATCTTTGTAATAAGGGGTTAGTACACTGAAACTATAATAACTCTCAGTGTGTATTTCTCAACAGAGCATCCTTATGACAGTCTGATCTCAGCCTACATTTACTTTCTTAGTCATCTGAGGATCAGTCATGCTTCTTTTTTTCCCTTTATGTAGCAAAAATGCAGGTATATTGCTCATAAAAGGGAAGGCGTAGTTGTTATTTAGCACTAACATGAAATGTACTTACTTACTAAGCGTCTTTAATCAGTTAACCAGTTTTATCCTCTGTTATATGTGTTCATATTTGCTTTTTTCTATTTTTTGTCATTTTCTTCACTTCAAAGTTTTACTTCAGTGTCTGAATTTTCTTGCTTTTCCAGTCCTCTCCCACTCACTTCCTGATGTTGCTCATTCTCCCTTGAAAGACTTCATTTCTTGATGGCAGCGTTATCACAGCAACCTCTTGACAAACAAACCCCCACTTACACAACAAAAGCACGCTCACACAAACTCTGAGCACACACACACACACACACACACACACACACACACACACACACACACACACACACACTGCGTAGGCTCTCTGCAGTGCCTCTACCTCATTGACCACAGTATATTACTTCATTAGCTATAGAGCAGATTTTACCGTTTTAAGTGAGATTAACTTTCTTTGTCTCCTTTTGGCCTCCAAAAAGGCCCATGCCATAAACATTCTCTTCAGACATAGAGCCAATAACCTCAATGTCAAGTAATTTTATGTTTTCCTGGAATTTTTCTATCCACATTTCATTCCTTTATTCCCAGAGAGTGTGTTTGTTGGATGGGGTCCATGAACGTCTGACAAATTGTGACTCTGACGCTAAAACCATAACCATAAAAATACAAAACCAGATGTCCAAAAGCTTCTGTTATAGACACTGTCATGAAAAAGGTATGATGCAATTTACTAAAAACCTCATATATAATAAAGTACACTAGCGTTTTTTTTTTGTTTTTTTTTTTTTTGTATATTTAACAACTCTATTGTGTAATATAAAAATCTGCAATATTAACAATCAGACTGCTTCAGGCAGTTTCTATAAAGGGTAGCCATTTGTCTTTCTGTATAGAGCCAAGTTAAAAAATTTAAGAGGTAGACCGGCTCCACAGAACTCCATTTTAAACCTTCCGAGAAATTTTCAGCGCAATTGATCATTGCAGTTCACTGCACGAAGCAAGGAGCCTGTGAAAATGCAAAGAGAGGAGAGCTCGGTGGCAGGAGGAAGAGGGAGAAATCAGAAACACTAAACCTGTCCATCTGGGCACTGTCTGCATGAGCCGGTGGCTACTGCACCCTGACCGTGCGGCGAGAGACTGGTGTGTCGCTGTAATCTGACCCAGTGATGGTGGTGCAACAAACTCTGTTTGTTTCCATATACTGGTGTTGTGAAATTAATACGTTTGCTGCTGGTAAAATATGTGTTGTTTTACTTCTTTGCAATTGCATTTTTCACAGCTGGCTGCATACAAGCTCTGGGACTGGAAAGCATTAATCTGAAAATGTAAACTGTGAACAAAAACAGGCTATTGGAATACATTTTAATTTTTAGAAGCACAAAATGGCTTGCCTATTTGGTAAAGAGTATAGTAGATGCCTCTGACATACAGAGGTTACAAAAAGGCCACACCCTCCTCTAAGAATGTCATAATTTGTGACATAATAAACAATCTGGCCAAGATAAAACTTTTTCTACCTTAAATGTAATATATATCTCAACTGAAAAACAAACAATTCTGTATACACAACCCTAAATCCATGCCACCTTTTATCATTTTATCCCAGCATTCAGTAAAAGCCGCAGTTTACAGAGAGGCTAAAACCTCACCATACAATATCTAAGACTATGTTATACTCTGAATAAAGTATACTTTATCTTTTTTAGATAAGTGTGGCACTAGAAGAAGTCAGCACATCATTAAAATAACACCATACCCACAGCAAAACAGGGTGGTGGCAGAATCATGCTCTGCGGTTACTTTTTTCAGATGGAACAAGTTTTAAGGTGGATGAAATCATGAAGCCATACTCCAAACCATGCTCCATGGACAAGAGATGTCCTCACAATCTGAGACATTTTTTGCAAAGGAGAGCAGGTGAATTTTGACAAGTCAAGGTAAGGGATGATGACAGCCTCCTACAAAAAAAAACTGAATAGTGAAACTTAATCAAACTGTCAACGTATTAGTTTAGGGGGGTTCACACTTAAGCAATCGGACTTTTGCAACTTTTTTATGAGAATTTTTTTCCCTACAACAGATTTGCATGTTTTTCAGGTGAATTGCGCTGGATATATTGCAATTCATTAATTAATTAATTTGAACAGTGGTGTGTAGACTTTGTATATCCCTTGTATGTGTCATGTTGCTCAGTCAAACTATTCTGCCAAATGTCACACTGATACTTCATCACAGTAATTGATATCGACTGTAATGGAATTTTCATCTGCACAATCTCCATTCATGTCACTGTACTGTATATGGAGGGTTTTTAATATCTTGCCTTGAGATCTTGTTAAACCGCTACAATTAAAATTCCACTTGTATGAAGCCGACAAAGAGAATAGGAATAGGGTCCTTATATGTAGTACAGAATAGCAATCAGAATGAGCACCAATCATTTTATCTTAGAGAATCATTTTGTTCATGAGCTAAAAATTGGAGAAAAAAGTGAATGAAAAGAAAGGCTGATACAGGTCCTACTTGCATCACTAATAGAGTAGAGTCTGAAATCAAATTGTAATGTAAGTATGTGACACTGCCTAAATAAACAGGTTTGATTTGAACATTGTAACACAAATGTTCACATTTCTTTGATGCATTTTCCAGCCATCCAGCTTTTTTCCCCCTTTTGGACTGATTCCATTCAGCTCTCCTTGCAGCTAAAGGGCAGTGCCCTGTCTGTGAGCCAATTCCCAGAGCTTTCTGTGATGGTTTGTGAATTATTCATTCAAACATGATTGACTGCAGGATTGAATTACGGGATTGATTGATTGGTGGGCTCGTAAAATGGGATCCTGATGCCCACTGAAACCTAAGTGTGACATAAACGGCTTTAGGGGAGAGCAGCATCAGCAAGGCTCTCTGGTTATGGTTGACCATCAAAATTATTGATAGTTTGCAACCAGGAGTCAGTAAAGTTTTTTTTTTTTGTTTGTTTTTTTTTGTTTTTTTTTATCTTGGAGGCTCTTTGTCTTGTCATACAGAGAAAAATAAACACCTTGTTTACCTTGTGTGTAGGTGAAAAAAGAAAGAGGTAAACAGTCACTCTACCGTACTGAAGCAGCAATGAGCGAGTAAATTCTAACATTAACATGCTTTAAGGTGAATATTTTTAAGACTCAAAAGTGTCTTTTCATGACAGTTTAAAGACTTATAAATGACATAAGCCAAATTGAGCAAAACAAGAATAAGCCACTGCACTCAGGAATCATGCTAACTCAGATATCTGCTAGTTAGAGAGTGAAGAGAAGATGGAAACAGCCCAAGACCTGGAAAACCATCAACCTGTGGCTGTAACCTAACAGTAAAAAACACAAATGCAACAGGTGCTGACTGGATATTGGAAAAATACTGTTGTCCAATGAGAAAAGCCAACTAATATATCTATATGATCCCTATATGGATTTGCTCAGGCTGAATGGTTGCTTAATGGGCTTGTGTTCACACTCACTTTCTGCAAAGGACCAATCTTTGCATGGGACCAGTTGGTATTGAGAATACCAGTTCAAATTATGCAACAAATCTAAGACCCATAATAGTCCAAAGTTTTACAATACATACAAATAATACAAATTTGGCCATTTTAATTACCCATACACAATCCTGTCTGGGGCTCATTGTTTCGTCCTTATCCTCTCCTCAAAGACCCCATAGGAAAATATGAACTTGTTTCTGTAGCTCTGCTGCAATATGAAAAACATTGACTCACATGTTCATGTATTGCTTAGATTACTTTAAAATGTGTCATCAAGAAAAAAAAAAGTATGAAGATTTTTATAGAAAGCCTTAAACTGCCCTCAATCTGTTACAGTAATTATACAACACCAAAAACCAAATTAGATGGTAATACTGTTTACCTGTATGTTGATTTTTTTGAGAACATTTAAAGATAAGAACAAATACTGCCAAACATTTTTAGCTCTAGAAAATAACATTAAATCTTCTATATCATTACGTTTTCTCTTGGTCTATTTTCCTATCTGCTACTGAATATTTGATATACCTTGAACCTCTCAACAAATGACACAGAAATCAAACAAAAAACCTTTTTTCCTGGATATATGCACTCAACTTCTATCAAAAAGCCATTTACAGTTCAGTGTAAAGTGTTATAATGTCACAGAGTGTAAAAACTGCTTTCTTCATGGTTT